>JAUCNB010000032.1:17500-25000 GCA_033675215.1 Rhodiola kirilowii
TCGTCCTAAGTTCGTCCCATGTTAGTCTAAGTTCGTCCCAAGTTAGCTGACGGAGCCCACCGCACTGTCGTTAAGTTGCGATGTTCTCTGTGCAAAATAAATTTATATCTCCGACACTCGCGACTTAACTATTTTTGGTAGTAAGTGGTAAGTACGGGTCGAACCCAAGGGAATTAGGGGGATAAGTTGTTCTTTGAGGGATCGTACAGGGAGGGAGCGTGTTTTAGGTTGATTGAGGTTTTAGTGCGGAAAAGTAAGTGTTTTTTTGGTTGTTTTTGGTTTTTAGTGCGGAAAAGTAAATGACAGAAAAGTAAATACTGAAAATAAAAGAGAAGACTTACAGTGGTTGTTGCGTGATTGGCAAGTCTTGCGGAATGTCAGCAGTTGATATTGCGGTTTATACTAAAATTGAAAGTAAGTGCAGGTGGTGTTTAAATCTAAGGAAAGCATTCGGTTTCGGGGGCCTTGTATCATAGCCTGTTTATCATTGACCGCTAATGACCATACTAAGTGTTCAAAAGTGAATCGAGGCTATTCCTAGCACAAGACTTGCCACACCGTCTAGTCTTTTGCAAGACGTAGAACTCTTGTTCTAATATGTGCATCCAGTTGACCATCATTCCTGATAAATCAAATGGTTTTTGAAAGAGGTTGAACTCCACAGATAAGCTGTGCTCTTCCGAGCCTCCACTTATCCACGGAGGTCACGAGTTCATGGTAGAGCTTTGCTCTTCCGAGCATCCACTCTACCAATGAAGTTCTGACCTAATATATGGCACTTAGAACAAGTTGAACACAAAGAGGCATTAAGAAAAGGGTCTAAAACATTTTATGATGCAAGTACACCCCTTCAACCGAATGAAGGGTTTAGCTACGATTATCCATGGAAGAGGACATCATAGCTAAGTACTTGAAAAGTAAAGGTTTTCGAAAGTAAAGACAGTAAAGTAAAGTACTTTGAAAGATAGTAAAGTAAAGTTTTCGAAAGTAAAGACAGGAAAGTAAAGTTTTCAAAAGTAAAAGACAGTAAAGGAAAGGGGTGAGTACTTCAAGAACCGACAAGAGTACTCAAGAATAGTGAAAAGTAAAGACAAGCTTGAGTACTACAAGAACCGACAAGAGTACTCAAGAACAAACTAGAATACTCAAGAACCAACAAGAGTATTATAGATTTAAAACAAGTGTTTACAATAGTGCCCAAAATCTAGAGAGATAAGTAACTTATGGATTTGAGGATGGGATGGGATGGATGTGTAGAGAGATGAGCTCTTGATGGACCATAATTATACGAATCAAAAACACAGTAAAACCCCCTTAATTAGACATTTTGTCTATTTAACTGTTGCTTGTTAGTTCAGATATATTTCTATAGAGTATTTCAGAGCTTAGAGAGAATACACACTAAAGAGGAGCTTTTAAAGCAGAAAAGATGTTACGAGTCAATCCAAGGTCAAGATCATATGTCGACTGAAGAAATGTCAAGGATCCTGACGTTGAATCACTCATAACAAATTAATCAGAAGAATCAGGAGAGGAATCAAGACAGCCCGGGGAAGAAACACACTGACAGTTTTGTGAAAAGACTGCACAAAACTGTACAAAATTCACATTTGGGCAAGATGACTGACCACTTGGGCAAGAGGTGGCCAAAGCCACCCCTCCTCCTCCCTCCACCACCGGCAACCGGCGGCTCCTCCACCCATGGTGACCGGCGGCTTTTTGCTCCTCCACATGTCTCCTCCTCCTTGCTCCTCCTTCCTCCTCCCTTGGATCAAAAGACATGTGGTGGCTCCTCCACCCTCCATTCTCCTCCTCCATGGATGGCCTCCACATGCAACCATCTCCACCCTCCATCTCCACCCTCCATGGCTATAAAAGGAGGAGCTCCTCCCCTCATTTGAACACACCTCAATCATCCATAATTCACTTCTCTCTCTAAGTTTATGTATTTGTAAGTTTGGCTTTGGAAATAAAGGATAGCTCCCTTGGCGCTTCAACGGTTATAAGTAATTCTTAGTATTTATTCAACTGTTTTTATTTCCTTAGTTATAATGTTTAGCGCGATGAATAGTAGCTAAACTAGTAGTTCGGTAGAAGGGGCGCACTTGTATTATAAAATGTTTTAGACTATTAACTTAGTGTCTCGTATTAGTATTCAAAACTTATTCTATGTGCCATATATAAAGTTAGAATTTCCAAGGGTGAGTGAACCATTTGTAACTGGGCCAAAGGGACCAAATGGGTAAGCTTGTCCTTGGGGGTTCGTGATCATACTCGGGTAAGTGGACCATTTGTAACTGGGCCAAAGGGACCAAATGGACAAGCTTATCCGAGGAGGTCGACTTATCCTAAAAACCATTTGAAAACTGGGCCAACGGGATCAGATGGATGCACACAGGCTAGCGTACCTTGAAATGGGTACTGGTGCTAGTTTAAGTAGAATAAGTGCTCTACGACCTTGAAAAAGGCTAGGCAATGTTGCAAGTCTTGAGCTAGGAATAGCCTCGATTCATGTTTGAATACTTAGATGATTCACTAAAGGTCAATGATAAACAGGATATAATACAAGGCCCCTGAAACCGAACATTTCTCTTTAATTATAAACTGCAATTTACTTTCCAGTACTAAAACCAACCAACCAACCAATCAATCAATCACTTAGCTGGTAGCTTTAAAACCAACCAACCGACCTAAAACACGCTCTCTCGCTGGACAACCCCCTCAAAGAACATCTATTCCCCTGATTCCCTTGGGTTCGACCCCTACTTACCAAGTACTACCCAGTAGTATAGTTGCGAGTAGCGGACTATTATAAATTTATTTGCACAAATCGCTTTGACGACGAGCGGTCTGTCAAATTGGCGCCGTTGCCGGGGAATCAGTCGTCGGATAGTTGTTCTTTCCCTCCCCTTTCTTTTTTTTCTTTTCCCTATGTCATTACCCATTACGCATGCATGGACAACGCAATTTCTGCCCCTGTTCGGAGGAACGGAGGGAGAAGACCCAGTACAGCACTACCGAAACTTCCACCACGTCTGCCACCACATCAAACCTGAGAACGAAGTATTAGAGGAATTTAAGCTGAAATGCTTCAAATTCTCTCTAACCGACTTCGCCACGATATGGTATTACACATCCACCGCTAGTAGTGCAGAACGTTACGTAGATCTCTGCGTTCCATTCCTGAAGGAATTCTCCCCACCATCTTTACGCCAAGAAACCCGTGAGAAGATCATGTGCCTTCATCAATCCCGTGATGAGACTTTGGACGAATACTACATGAACTACGATGCCATCGTCTCAAGCTGCCCGCACCATGGATTTACGAAGAAAGTTCTTCTCCAAAAATTTCTTCGTGGGATGAGGCCCGAAGAACTGGGAAGAGTTAACGAAGCTATGAGAAGGTCTGCCACAAACTTCACCATTGCAGACATGAGTGGCACAGGCATATTTGGAGCGGTTTGACAGGAAATCCGATTCCGGCGCAATTTGACAGTTTTTTGAGTTTTCGAGTTCCCGATGTCCGATTTTGGGCCATAACACCCTATTTTGAGCGGAACGACGAAACGATCCGAAATCACAAGCTTCGCCCGTGAAGTATGGCATTTTTGGGCCACGCGCGTACCCACCATGCCCAGGCGCGTACCCAGCATGCCCAGGCGCGTGCTCAGCATGCCCAGGCACGTGCCCAGCATGCCCAGGCGCGTGCCCAGCATGCGCAGGCGCGCGCCCAGCATGCCCATGCGTGTGCCCAGCATGCCCAGGCGTGCGGCCAGCATGCCCAGGCGCGCGCCCAACATGCCCAGGTGTGTGCCCAGTATGCCCAGGCGCGCGCCCAGCATGCCCAGGCATGTGCCCAGTGATGTAGACCGAGTGGCACAGGCATATTTGGAGCGGTTTGACAGGAAATCCGATTCCGGCGCAATTTGACAGTTTTTTGAGTTTTTGAGTTCCCGATGTCCGATTTTGGGCCATAACACCCTATTTTGAGCGGAATGACGAAACCCTAAACCCTAAACCCTAAACCCTAAACCCTAAACCCTAAACCCTAAACCCTAAACCCTAAACCCTAAACCCTAAACCCAAAACCCTAAACCCTAACCCCTAACCCCTAACCCCTAAACCCTAAACCCTAAACCCTAAACCCTAAACCCTAAACCCTAACCCCTAACCCCTAAACCCTAAACCCTAACCCCTAAACCCTAAACCCTAACCCCTAACCCCTAAACCCTAAACCCTAACCCCTAACCCCTAAACCCTAAACCCTAACCCCTAACCCCTAAACCCTAAACCCTAACCCCTAACCCCTAAACCCTAAACCCTAACCCCTAACCCCTAAACCCTAAACCCTAAACCCTAACCCCTAAACCCTAAACCCTAGGGTACGCGCATGCTGGGCATGCTGGGCACACGCATGGGCATGCTGGGCATGCTGGGCATGCTGGGCATGCTGGGCGCACGCCTGGGCATGCTGGGCACACGCATGGGCATGCTGGGCGCGCGCCTGCGCATGCTGGGCACGCGCCTGGGCATGCTGGGCACGTGCCTGGGCATGCTGAGCACGCGCCTGGGCATGCTGGGTACGCGCCTGGGCATGGTGGGTACGCGCGTGGCCCAAAAATGCCATACTTCACGGGCGAAGCTTGTGATTTCGGATCGTTTCGTCGTTCCGCTCAAAATAGGGTGTTATGGCCCAAAATCGGACATCGGGAACTCGAAAACTCAAAAAACTGTCAAATTGCGCCGGAATCGGATTTCCTGTCAAACCGCTCCAAATATGCCTGTGCCACTCATGTCTGCAATGGTGAAGTTTGTGGCAGACCTTCTCATAGCTTCGTTAACTCTTCCCAGTTCTTCGGGCCTCATCCCACGAAGAAATTTTTGGAGAAGAACTTTCTTCGTAAATCCATGGTGCGGGCAGCTTGAGACGATGGCATCGTAGTTCATGTAGTATTCGTCCAAAGTCTCATCACGGGATTGATGAAGGCACATGATCTTCTCACGGGTTTCTTGGCGTAAAGATGGTGGGGAGAATTCCTTCAGGAATGGAACGCAGAGATCTACGTAACGTTCTGCACTGCTAGCGGTGGATGTGTAATACCATATCGTGGCGAAGTCGGTTAGAGAGAATTTGAAGCATTTCAGCTTAAATTCCTCTAATACTTCGTTCTCAGGTTTGATGTGGTGGCAGACGTGGTGGAAGTTTCGGTAGTGCTGTACTGGGTCTTCTCCCTCCGTTCCTCCGAACAGGGGCAGAAATTGCGTTGTCCATGCATGCGTAATGGGTAATGACATAGGGAAAAGAAAAAAAAGAAAGGGGAGGGAAAGAACAACTATCCGACGACTGATTCCCCGGCAACGGCGCCAATTTGACAGACCGCTCGTCGTCAAAGCGATTTGTGCAAATAAATTTATAATAGTCCGCTACTCGCAACTATACTACTGGGTAGTACTTGGTAAGTAGGGGTCGAACCCAAGGGAATCAGGGGAATAGATGTTCTTTGAGGGGGTTGTCCAGCGAGAGAGCGTGTTTTAGGTCGGTTGGTTGGTTTTAAAGCTACCAGCTAAGTGATTGATTGATTGGTTGGTTGGTTGGTTTTAGTACTGGAAAGTAAATTGCAGTTTATAATTAAAGAGAAATGTTCGGTTTCAGGGGCCTTGTATTATATCCTGTTTATCATTGACCTTTAGTGAATCATCTAAGTATTCAAACATGAATCGAGGCTATTCCTAGCTCAAGACTTGCAACATTGCCTAGCCTTTTTCAAGGTCGTAGAGCACTTATTCTACTTAAACTAGCACCTGTACCCATTTCAAGGTACGCTAGCCTGTGTGCATCCATCTGATCCCGTTGGCCCAGTTTTCAAATGGTTTTTAGGATAAGTCGACCTCCTCGGATAAGCTTGTCCATTTGGTCCCTTTGGCCCAGTTACAAATGGTCCACTTACCCGAGTATGATCACGAACCCCCAAGGACAAGCTTACCCATTTGGTCCCTTTGGCCCAGTTACAAATGGTTCACTCACCCTTGGAAATTCTAACTTTATATATGGCACATAGAATAAGTTTTGAATACTAATACGAGACACTAAGTTAATAGTCTAAAACATTTTATAATACAAGTGCGCCCCTTCTACCGAACTACTAGTTTAGCTACTATTCATCGCGCTAAACATTATAACTAAGGAAATAAAAACAGTTGAATAAATACTAAGAATTACTTATAACCGTTGAAGCGCCAAGGGATCTATCCTTTATTTCCAAAGCCAAACTTACAAATACATAAACTTAGAGAGAGAAGTGAATTATGGATGATTGAGGTGTGTTCAAATGAGGGGAGGAGCTCCTCCTTTTATAGCCATGGAGGGTGGAGATGGAGGGTGGAGATGGTTGCATGTGGAGGCCATCCATGGAGGAGGAGAATGGAGGGTGGAGGAGCCACCACATGTCTTTTGATCCAAGGGAGGAGGAAGGAGGAGCAAGGAGGAGGAGACATGTGGAGGAGCAAAAAGCCGCCGGTCACCATGGGTGGAGGAGCCGCCGGTTGCCGGTGGTGGAGGGAGGAGGAGGGGTGGCTTTGGCCACCTCTTGCCCAAGTGGTCAGTCATCTTGCCCAAATGTGAATTTTGTACAGTTTTGTGCAGTCTTTTCACAAAACTGTCAGTGTGTTTCTTCCCCGGGCTGTCTTGATTCCTCTCCTGATTCTTCTGATTAATTTGTTATGAGTGATTCAACGTCAGGATCCTTGACATTTCTTCAGTCGGCATATGATCTTGACCTTGGATTGACTCGTAACATCTTTTCTGCTTTAAAAGCTCCTCTTTAGTGTGTATTCTCTCTAAGCTCTGAAATACTCTATAGAAATATATCTGAACTAACAAGCAACAGTTAAATAGACAAAATGTCTAATTAAGGGGGTTTTACTGTGTTTTTGATTCGTATAATTATGGTCCATCAAGAGCTCATCTCTCTACACATCCATCCCATCCCATCCTCAAATCCATAAGTTACTTATCTCTCTAGATTTTGGGCACTATTGTAAACACTTGTTTTAAATCTATAATACTCTTGTTGGTTCTTGAGTATTCTAGTTTGTTCTTGAGTACTCTTGTCGGTTCTTGTAGTACTCAAGCTTGTCTTTACTTTTCACTATTCTTGAGTACTCTTGTCGGTTCTTGAAGTACTCACCCCTTTCCTTTACTGTCTTTTACTTTTGAAAACTTTACTTTCCTGTCTTTACTTTCGAAAACTTTACTTTACTATCTTTCAAAGTACTTTACTTTACTGTCTTTACTTTCGAAAACCTTTACTTTTCAAGTACTTAGCTATGATGTCCTCTTCCATGGATAATCGTAGCTAAACCCTTCATTCGGTTGAAGGGGTGTACTTGCATCATAAAATGTTTTAGACCCTTTTCTTAATGCCTCTTTGTGTTCAACTTGTTCTAAGTGCCATATATTAGGTCAGAACTTCATTGGTAGAGTGGATGCTCGGAAGAGCA